>CM008285.1:30394492-30438956 GCA_002319775.1 Fagopyrum tataricum
GTTTGCACAGAGATGTGAAGCCTTCTGGTGTTATGCCATGAAGGAGGGGGAGAGTCCAGCATTAGAGGTTTTTTTCCAGTGGTCTGTGAGTTTGCAGATGTGTTTGTTGAGCTGTCCAGTTTGCCGCCCCAGAGGAGTGTGGACTTGGGTATCGAGTTAGAGCCTGGTACGAGACAGATCTCGAAGGCCCATATCGGATGGCGCCTATTGAGATGTTGGAGCTGAAGAAACAACTTGAGGAGTTGGCCGAGAAGGGCTTTTAGTCACCCTAGTATATCTCCATGGGGAGCATCTGTCCTCTTCGTACGGAAGAAGGACGGATCGTTGAGACTGTATAGTGATTATATAGAGTTGAACAAGGTGACCATTAAGAATAAGTATCCATTGCCGTGTATGGATGACTTGTTGGATCACCTTTAGGGAGTGACAATAATTTCTAGAATGGACCGGCGCTCAGGATATCACCAGCTGAAGGGATCAAGGTGGATCTAGCGAAGATTGAGGCAGTAGTAGCGTGGACTACACCGATGAACGTCAAGGAAGTACGTAGCTTCCTTGGCCTAGCCGGTTATTACAGACCCTTCGTGGAGGGATTCTCTGTGATTGCCCGTCCATTGACGAGTTTGCTGAGGAAGACTACCAGATTTGTATGATTTGATCAGTGTGTACAGAGTTTGAGGAGCTGAAGAGACGTTTGACTTCTGCTCCTGTATGGGCACAGCCAGGGTATTGAAGGATTTGATCTAGTTAGAGTTGGACATTCAGTTTCCGGATGAGGATGCCCGGCTGAGTACTGTAGAGGTTCTACCTGATCTGTTGAGTGAGATCCAACAGAAGTAGGAGACCTGCCAAATCTTGATGAGGGTACGAGATAGGATGTCTCGGGATGAGACACCACAGTTCCTGCTGGGAGCAGAGGGAGTTTGGAGACGCCGTGGTCGCATCTGTGTACCTGCTGATACAGAGCTTAGAGAGAGATTTTTATAGAAGGCTTATTGTACACCTTACTCTGTACATTCAGGTACGGGTAAGATATATCAGGACTTGAGACGTTTATATTGGTAGAAAGGGTTGAAGCCGATGTAGTCGATTTGTGGCACAGTGTGCGACCTCCCAGCAGGTCAAGATAGAGCATTGCAGACCTGGAGGTGAGCTCCATCCACTTCCTGTTCCATAGAGTAAGTGGAAGGACGTCACCATGGATTTTGTGACTGGACTGGGGCTGAGCCAGGGTTTTGACGCCATCTGGGTCATAGTGGACCGATTGATGTAGACGACACATTTCATTCTTATTAGGGAGACGTGGCCGGTGAGCAGATGGCTGAGGAGTACACTAGGCATATAGTGAGACTCCATGGTGTACCAAGGACGATCGTCTCAGACCGAGATGGACGATTTACCTCGAGGTTTTGGCAGCAGATTCAGGCTGCTTTGGGAACGAGTTTGCACTTTACTACTGCGTTCCATCCTCAACCAGATGGTCAGTCAGAGAGGACCATTCAGACGCTGAAGAATTTGCTGCGAGTTTGTGTTTTAGTATGCATCTGTTGGGATGGCCCTTATGAGGCATTGTATGGGCAGAGATATCGTACACCGTTATGCTGGGATGAGCCTGGTACAGCCAGGGGTGTAACACCTGATCAGATTCAGGATGATATGGCTCGAGTAGCACTGATTCGAGAATGTATGCTGACTACACAGAGCCGTCAAAGGTCGTATACAGATAGGAGACGTAGACCTCTAGAGTTAGAATTGGAGCCTAATATGGCTGAGAGTGTCTCCGACACGAGGTGTTAGATGCTTTGACATTAAGAAGAAGTTGAGAGTGTAGCTTACAGATAGTCCTGTCTCCGAGATTCGAAGATTTACCCTGGGTTTCATGTGTCTCAGCTGAGGGACTACATACTAGCTCCGAGACACACTGTGAGTTATGATGATTTGGTGGTTGAGCCGGACCACATCTGTATTGAGCATTCTATTACAGTCCTAGGCAGAGACATGAGATGTCTGCGTGTATAGAACAAACCTGTGTTGAGGATACAATGGTTGAGACGAGAACCTGATGAGACTACGGGAGAGACTGGGGATAATATCCAGAGGAACTATCCAGAGTTATAGGCGAGGATAGATATACCTATAGGATCTAGGAGTAAGTCTTAGGACTAGCCTGTGGAGCGATATGATTACGTGCTTATGTGCTTACATGCTATGCTATATTTATTTTCGTGCTAGCTATGATGTGTTTATGATCTTACTAGATCCTGTTGTGCTAGTACGACTGTTAGGTATAGCTGGAGATGGTTCTTACCTCCATGCTATTGTGATACGACGGTTAGGGATAGCTGGAGATGGTTCCTACCTCCATGCTATTTTGATGGACATAGTTTGGATGGAGATGTCTTCTCCATGCCCCGATGATGGTTTGGCTAGAGATGTTCCTCTATGCCCCGGATAGTAGTGTGATCTTTTGTGGTATAGTGTCACATGAGTTGATACCTTATGTACGAGATATGATACCTCCGATGGAGAGAGTGTATCCCGGTTTTGAGTCTGAGTGCTTTCGGAGTTTGTACACGTTTCGGGACGAAACTTGTTTTTAGGGGGGTTGTAAGAGTCTTAGTTCTTGGACCGAGTTTGATCTTTAGCTGAGACTAGTTTGACCGAGTTGTGGCTTAGCCGCACCCGCGGATGGGGGTGCCGTCCCTGCGGGTTTCCGCTCCTGCGGCCCTGGCTGCCGCCCCTGCGGTTTCCGGCGGCTGGATTAGATGGATAGACACTCTGCAGTCTTAGATGTAGGTAGGAGGACTGTTACCCTCTCTACCGAGTTAGGCCAGATAAAGGTTTTCCGAGGTTGGGACCTTGGAAAGACAGGCACAGTTATCAGCGCTATACGGGCAACTAGATTGATTGCACAGGGTTGTGATGCCTTCTGGCGTTATGCCATGAAGGAGGGGGAGAGTCCAGCTGTAGAGGACATCCCAGTTGTTTGTGAGTTCACCGATGTTTTTGCTGAGCCTTCCAGTTTGCCGCCTCAGAGGAGTGTGGATTTTGGGATTGAGTTAGAGCCTGGTAATAGACCGATCTCGAAGGCCCCATACAGGATGGCGCATGTCGAGATGCTGGAGCTGAAGAAGCAACTCGAGGAGTTGGCTGACAAGGGCTTCATTCGCCCTAGTGTGTCCCCATGGGGAACACCTGTCCTCTTCGTACGGAAGAAGGACGGATCACTGAGGTTATGTACAGATTGCAGAGAATTGAACAAGGTGACCATCAAGAACAAGTATCCATTGCCGCGTATTGATGATTTGTTAGATCAGCTACAGGGAGCGATTGTGTTCTCCAGGATTGACCTGCGTTCCGGGTATCACCAGCTGAGGGTGAGGGAGCAAGATGTGCACAAGACAACATTCCGGACCAGATATGACCACTACGAGTTTGTAGTGATGCCATTTGGGCTTACGAATGCCCCAACCGTTTTTATGGAGTTGATGAACAGTATCTTCATCGACTTCCTGGATCAGTTTGTGGTGGTCTTTATTGATGATATTCTGGTATACTCTCGTAGTGGAGAGGAGCATGCAGGACATCTGAGGACTGTATTGCAGGTTTTGTGGGATAGAGAACTTTATGCTAAGTTCTCTAAGTGTGAGTTCTGGATGCCAGAGGTAGCATTCCTAGGTCATATAGTATCAGCTGAGGGGATCAAGGTTGATCCGGCGAAGATTGAGGCAGTATCAACATGGACTACACCGACGAACGTCAAGGAAGTACGTAATTTCCTTGGCCTAGCCGGTTATTACAGACGCTTTGTGGAGGGATTTTCTGTAATTGCCCGTCCACTGACAAGTTTGCTGAGGAAGACTACCAGATTTGTGTGGTCTGATTAGTGCAGGCAGAGTTTTGAGGAGTTGAAGAGGCGTTTGACTTCTGCTCCTATTTTGGCACAGCCAGAGGGTACTGAGGATTTTGTGGTTTACAGTGATGCATCCAAGCTAGGCTTGGGATGTGTTTTGATGCAGCGAGGCAGAGTTATTGCTTATGCGTCTCGACAGTTGAAGACGTATGAGGAGAACTACCCGACTCATGATCTGGAGTTGGCAGCGGTAGTTCATGCACTGAAGATCTAGAGACATTACTTGTATGGTGCTACATGTCTGATCTTCACAGACCATAAGAGTCTAAAGTACATTTTCACGCAGCGGGAATTGAATAACCGCCAGCGTAGGCGGCTCGAGCTGATCAAGGACTTTGATCTGGAGATTCTATACCATCCAGGGAAGGCGAACGTTGTCGCCGATGCCCTGAGCAGGAAGACGCCTCGAGAGCAGGCGATTGCTAGATTGACAGTTCAACATCAGTTGTAGAGAGATCTGATCTGGTTAGAGTTGGACATCTAGTTTCCTGATGAGGATGCCCAGCTGCGTACTTTAGAGGTCCTTCCTGATCTGTTGGGCGAGATCCAACAGAAGCAGGAGACCTGCCCGACTTTATAGAGGATCAAAGATAAGATGTCTCGAGATGAGGCACCCCAGTTTCTGCTTGGAGCAGATGGAGTTTTGAGGCGCCGCGGTTGCGTTTGTGTACTTGCTGATACAGAGGATTTTACAGGAGGCTCACTGTACACCTTACTCTGTACATCCAGGTACGAGTAAGATGTATCAGGACTTGAGACGTATATATTTGTGGGGAGGGCTGAAGCCCGATGTGGCCAGATTTGTGGCACAGTGTGCGACCTGCGAGCAGGTCAAGATAGAGCATTTCAGACCTGGGAGCGAGCTCCATCCCCTTCCTGTTTCACAGAGGAAGTGGGAGGACGTCACCATGGATTTTGTTACTGGGCTGAGATCGAACCGGAGTTTTGATGCCATCTGGGTCATAGTAGACAGATTGACGAAGACGGAACGTTTCATTCCTATCAGGGAGACGTGGCCGGTGAGCAGATTAGCTGAGGAGTACACTAGGCAGATAGTGAGACTCCATGGTGTACCGAGGACGATCATCTCAGATAGAGATGGGCGATTTACCTCGAGATTCTGGCAGCAGATTCAGACTTCCCTGGGGACGAGTTTGCACTTCACGACTGCGTTCCATCCTCAGACAGATGGTCAGTCAGAGAGGACCATTAAGACCCTGGAGGATATGCTGCGAGCTTGTGTGTTGGATTGGGGACAGGTGTGGACGGATCATCTCCCACTTGTTGAGTTCTCCTACAACAACAGCTGACATGCATCTATTGGGATGACCCCATATGAGGCACTGTATGGACAGAGATGTCGTACCCCGTTATGCTGGGATGAGCAGAGCAGTGTCAGTGGTTTAGCACCTGATCAGATTCAGGATGATATGACTCGAGTAGCATTGATCAGAGAGCGTATGCTGACTTCACAGAGCCGTCAGAAGTCTTATGTTGACAGGAGGCGTAGGCCTCTAGAGTTCAGGGTTGGAGCCCATGTGTGGCTGAGAGTGTCCCCGACACGAGGTGTTAGGCGTTTTTGGCATTAACGGGAAGTTGAGTCCCCGATATGTCGGAACTATCCAGAGTTCTATGCCGAGATAGGTGCACCAGTAGGATCACCAAGTAGATTTTAGTACTAGCTTGGTGAGTCTTATATGCTTATATGCTTATATGCTATGATGTGTTTATTTCATATTAGCTTTGATATGATTATGATCTTATTAGATCTTGTTGTGCTAGTATGATTCTTGTTTATAGCTGGAGATGGCTCTTTCCTCCATGCTATTGTGATACGTTTAGGTTTAGCTGGAGATGGTTCTTGCCTCCATGCTATTTTGATGGACATAGTAGTGCTAGAGATGTTCTCCCTCCATGCCTTTCTGTTATGGTTATGATACGGCTAGAGATATGATTTCTCTATGCCTTTTGATGTGTTTATAGCTGGCTAGAGATGGTTTCTCTAGGCCCTGGATAGTATAATTTGCTGCTGGAGTTGATGATTTCCTCCATGCTTATGTTTGAGGTTATAGAGAGTTTTACCTCGGCTTTTGAGTCCGAGTGGTTTCAGGACTTTGCAAGTTTCGGGACGAAACTTGTTTTTAGGGGGGGGTGAGATGTGAGACCCGTATTCTTTCGGACCGAGATCGGACCATAGCCGAGATTGGCTTTGGGCCGAGACTGGCCTTTCCGCACCCGCGGGCATGACCGCCGCCCCTGCGGCTCATGGAACCGCCCCTGCTGTTTCCGGCGGCTGTAGCCGGTTTTGTTGACTCTCTTGACCGTGCTTTACCTTTCCTTACTTCTTTCCTTCCCTTGGCTGATCAATGTTACTTCTTCACATTTTCAATCCAGCTCTACGTCCTTCTTGCTTCTTCATCCCTTCCCTTGATCTTGCTTGAGTTTCTCTTGGAGTTTTGCTTGGGAGTTGTGCTTGATGGTTGTTGATATGCTAGTGATGTGTGTTGCTGAGTTTGGAAGCCAGCTTTGGTGTGTGTTGATCTTCCCTGCAGCCTAGGACCACAGCTGTGGTAAGCTTCCTTCTTCCTCTTCTCTTCTTTCTTCTTGGATTCCATTTCTTTAGCTTAGGATTAGATGTTTGGACATAGGATGTTGATAGAATGTGTATATTGTGGCATGTGTGTGTTGTGATGGAGTAAAGACGTGATTTGATCACGTGAAGAGCCGAAGAGAAGCCGCGAGATTTCATTCTGCACTGTTGTCGCCCCCACGCCTGGAAACCGCCGCCCCTGCGGAGACTGTGCCATCGCGCCCGCGCCTGCGCCGTGCCTGTGTTAGCCTGCAGCCTTGTCACCGCCCCTGCAGCTTCTACCTACCGCGCCTCCGGGTTATCCCTTCCGCCCCTTGATCACACAAGTGCGTCTTGTCCTAGGACTACCCATAGTTGGGTAGCTCCTTTCCTTTCCTAGTATGAGGGAACTAGTACCATGCTAGGTATCGGTTTTTGATGAGTATGATATAGATATGCCTATTACGGCCTTGATGTTACGAGTTGGATATGATCCTTATGGATCCCTTGGGTCTAGGTGTGACCCCTTTGTGTGATAGGAGTTTGATATATATATATATATATATATATGCCTTGTATAGGCCGTGTTGTCCTCCAGTTTGGAGTGGACCAGTCAGAGAGTTAATCGTACTTGAGTTACTCCTGAGATTGAGTTAAGTCCATAGGACTTACATAGCTACTATCCTTATATTGGATGTATGCTTGAGCGGTGTGTGTGTTATATGCTTCATAGCATGTGTTATTATGGTCACCGACCTATGTTATATTGACCGCCCATTGTAGTGGCCGTGATAACCTTTCCCTTTCATCCCGTAGTGGAGTCTGGGAGGTTCTCTGTAGTCAGGCCAGATCTGGTATACGGGAAGGACCCTCACCACTCCCATAGGGTACACGGGAGGTGTGCTGATACTACTCCAGTTTAGTACTCAGAGGCGGGGATTATATTCCTCGTGTCACATATCTAGAGGCGGGGATTATATTCCTCGTGTCACATATCTTCATATACATCTATTTTTACAATTGAGTGATTTAACTTATTAAAGATAATAAACCGGGTAAATGTGTGATATCATGATGATGTGTTAATATTATTGATGTGTGTTTGTGCTCTAGCATCTTCTTATATATGTGTATAGTTAGCTAACGGTTTTATACCGTGTTGTAGATCCTTTGCAGGTTAGGAGAGCTGCAGAGTGATCAGAGGGGTGACCTGCTGAGGGTTCCGTACACTGGGCGTATTCGTGGGATTTTGGGTTTATCATTATTGTACGGATTTCAGTTTGACTTTGTACTCAGCAGTACTCTGTATCATCCTTTTGACATGTATATATATATATATATATATATATATATATCAGTTTCTATGTTTTGTTTTAATCTATTGGTGCCTTGTTGTAAGATTCAGTGAAGTTGTTGTCAGGCTAGGGTCAGGATCCATTGTGAGATCCTAGCCCAGTAGCACTCCGAGTCCTACGGATTTGGGGTGTTACATTTCGGACTTCCGATTTTTTTATAATCCCGCTTACCTTTCGATGTCGGACTCGGAAGTAGTGCCGGCGTCTTCGGAGTTGGAATCCGATTTGGAGTCGTACACCGGTGCATTCCGTTGTTTCTGCTTAGCCGCCCTTATCCAATCTTGAATACAAACTTGCATCTCCAACTTCTCTGGCTTTAATTGAGTTCGGTTGTGACCGAGAATGTTCCCGCCTCGGCTAAATGCTTGCTCCACCGCAAACGTTGATGAGGGCACGACCATGATTTGTTGTACAATTTTAACTAAGGTTGGATATTTGGGAGCTAATATCTTCCACCATACAAAATATCAAATTCAACATTATCATCAAAATTAAAACAAGTGTTAAGATAATCTTGATATTCCGCATTTGAAGATGAATGTCTAGGTGTTTTTGTTCTTCTAGCAAAAATTTGTTGTGCAAGTGAAAGAGAAGAAGATGAACTAGTAGAAGAGGGAGATGGACTAGGTGCGGTAGAAGAAGAGCTAGCACTAGATTCAAATGTACTAAGTAATTTTACAATTTCGGTATTAACTTGTTGCACAATGTTAGAAACATTATAGTTTTCTATGTTTTCATAATATTTAAGCCATTTACTTTTCATTTCAAGCATACATTCTAGAAGGCAAAGTATGTTAAAACATTTTACAAAAGCTTCGGAAACATTAACGGCAATTTCTAAAAATCTATGAGATGTTGGAGTGTAAACACAACTCATGGTATTAATTGCATCATTAAAAGTTTTTAAAACATTACAAATATGGGCACAAGTTTCCCAAACATTTTCATCATCTAAAATTGACTAAGATACGTGAATTGAAGCAAATTCTTGTAACAAAACTTTATAACGTACGGCTTCACAAAGTAGTTTGTAAGTCGAGTTCCAACATCTTTTGAAAAAGCAATAGGATGAACGTTTTTGTTTAAACATAAATTTCTCCATATTCTTCTTAAATCGGAGTTGTGCCAAATATGATCAATAACAAGTTTGATTGGGGTTAACATATTTCCTAAAACCTTAAGTCCATCTTGAACACATAAGTTTTAAAATATGACATGCACATCTTTGATGAGTATAAGGAGTTTTTATATATTGTCCCGCATCCTCAACCAAATGGTTTACGGCGGCGGTATTTGCGGATGCATTATCAAAAGAATATGAAAAAATTCGATGTTGTAAATTATATTCTTGTAAAACCGTTTTAATCATGCTTGCAATGCCTAGTGCATTATGTCTTTGATTGAAATGCCGAAATCCAGTAACATATTTATGCAAAAACATAGCGTTATCAATAAAATGTAAAGTAATGCCCATGTAAAAATGTTGTTGTGATTGTGTACTCCAAATATCACTACAAATTGAAACTTGAGTGCTAGGAAAGTATTGAGAAGAGGGGGAGACTTCTTCGTGGAACTTAGGTAACTTCGGGATTGTCGGGCATTGTATTTCGCTCTTTTGGGTGCTAGGAAAGTATTGAGAAGAGGGAATTTGATCACTTGGGTTTGCCATTACGAGAAATCGAGATAACGAGAATACGAGGATTCGAGAATTCGAGAATAAGAGATTAGGAGAGTAGAGAAGATGAGTTGTAGATTGTGTGATTTTTAGAGGAAGAAAGAATGGATATTATAGGAAATTAGGATAAGTTGTGGGTGGGGTATTATAATTTTTTTTTATATATTTTATATAGCCCCAACAGCTCTTAAAAGAGTCGTTGAGGCCATTTGCATAACCAACGACTCTTTAAAGAGCCGTTGGGCTTTTTTATAAAAAAAAATAAAAATATAAGGCCGGAGGCCCAAACCGCCGGTTTAGGTTTTCGGAAACCCCAAACCGAAACCTAAACCGCCAAACCGGCCAAATCTAAACCGGCCAAACCTAAACTGCCGGTTTACCGGTTTGGGCCGGTTTGAAAACCGCCGGTTCGGCGGTTAGGTTTGAACCGGCGACATACCTATATTGCACAACTACTTTTTTAGAGATGAATTGCACGACTAGATATAAGTTGCACTACTAGTGCCTACACACGTTACTCACAAGCTACACATGTGCACGAGTAGTTAAAAATGTATAATAAGTTTCATTGTATGCACAAGTAGTTAAGTTACATGTTACATATGCACGAATAAGTACATGCACTATATCAATATTCATGTACGTATCATATGAATTTCTAAATGCACGAATATCTTATCGGCGTTTTGTATGCGTGAATGCATGAGTATAAAACACCGTGCACGTAATTCGTAAAATTTAAATATAGGCACGATTAAGATATAAGTGTGATTTAACATGTAATTGTGTAGTTAAGAATGTGGGGCTAATGCACTAAAAATAAAACATATGGTGTAACACCCCAAATCCGTAAGACTCGAGGTGCTATCGGGATATGAACTCACAATGGATCCTAGCCTAGCCTGACAACAAGTTCACTGGATCTTACAACAAGGCACATATAGATTAAAACCAAAACATAAAACTGATATATAAATGTATCAAAAGGTAATACATAAGTACCGCTGAGTACAAAAGTAAACATAAACTGTACAACAAAAGATCCCATATCCCCGATAACGACCCAATGTACGGAGCCCTCAACGGATCACCAACTCTGGATCACTCTGCAGCTCTCCTAACCTGCAAAGGATCTACAACACGGTATAAAACCGTTAGCTAACCATACACATATATATAGAGATGCAAGAGCACAATCACATATTAGAAATCATAACACATCATCATGCTTTCACACATTTACCTAGTTTATTATCTTTAATAAGTCCAATCACTCAATCGTATAAATATATCTGAATATGAATATATGTGACACGAGGAATTTAACCCTCGCCTCTCGGTAGTACCGGCCAGCTGGAGTGGTCATTTGGGATCACTTCCCCGTGTACCCTAAGGGAGTGGAGACAGTGCCCGTCCCGTGTACCAGATCTGGACTCTCCGCAGAGAACCTCCCAGACTCCGAGAGGGATAAAAGGGAAAGGCTGTCACAACCCTACAGTGGGCAGTCACTAAACCTTAGGTAGGTAATAACAACATCGCATGCTATCAAGCATATAACACACACCACTCATGCATACATCCAATATAAGGATGGTAGCTAAGTAAGTCCTATGGACTTACCTCAACCTCGGAAGTCTCAAACCCGATCGGCTCCAACTCTGGAGATCCACACTGCCTAAAACAAGGCATAACCATATATCAACTCATATCCATTTAAAGGTCACACATGGCCGGCATAAACGATATCATACTCATCATCATTCTAACCTCATACACGTACCTAGCATGCAACTAAACCGCTCATACTAGGAAAGAAAAGGATCATACTACTCTTGGTAGATCCTGCGCAAGACGCACCTGCGGAATGGAAAGACGCAGGGGCGGAACAAGACAAGCCGCAGGCGCGGTGACAGTGGCCGCAGGCAACGCAGGCACGACGCAGGTGCTGTGACACGACTCCCGCAGGGGCGGCGGCTTCCAGGCGCGGGGGCGGCGACAGTGCAGAGTGTGATCCCGCGATTCCTCTTCGGCGCTTCACGTGATCAAATCACGTCTTCTCTCATCCAAAACCAAGCACATACATATACATACATAAACCAACATCAATCTATATCCAATTCATCTAATCCTAAGCTAAGGAAGAGGAAACAAAGAAGAAAGAAAGGAAGAAGAAGCAAGAATCTTACCACACTTGTGGTCCTAGGCCAGAAAAGATCACAAACACTACCTCAGCTGGCTCCCAAGCTCAACAACAACCTCTATCATCATCATCAAGCACCAAAGTCACACAAAACTCTTCCAAGCTCAAAGGAACACTCAAACAAGATCAAGATGGAGGAAGAGAGAAGCAAAGAGAAGAACGTGAGAAGACTGAGAAAGAGTGAAGAAGAAACCCTTGCTCAGCAAGGAAAAGAAAAGGCTAAGAAGAGAAGAGAGTAAAGCACGAGTCAAGGTCAACAAAGCCGGCTGTAGCCGCAAGAAACCGCAGGGGCGGTTCTCTGAGCCGTAGGGGCAGAAAACCCCACGAGCCGTAGGGGCGGCTCCACAAGCCTGCGGGGGCGGCTAAGGCCAAAACTAGCTCCAAAGACTAAGGCTCTTACACCTCACCCCCCTAAAAACAAGTTTCGTCCCGAAACTTGTAAAATCCTCATACCACTCGGACCCACAAGCCGAGGTACAACTCTCTCTATAACCTCAAACATAAGCATGGAGGAAATCATCAATTCCAGTAGCAAAATCACTATCCAAGGCATAGAGGAAATCCATCTCTATTCAAACCATAATCGCATCACCAGGCATAAAGGAAAACCATCTCTAGCCGTATCAATATCACATAACAGAAAGGCATGGAGGAAAAACATCTCCAGCAACACTATGTCCATCAAAATAGCCTGGAGGAATAACCATCTCCACCTAAACCCTAATCGTATCACAATAGCATGGAGGAAAGAGCCATCTCCAGCTATAAATAACAATAATCATACTAGCACAACAAGATCTAATAAGATCATATATCACATCAAAGCTAGTATGAAAATAAACACATCATAGCATATAAGCATATAATCACAACACTCACCAAGATAGTACTAAGATCTACTCGTAGATCCTATAGGTGCATCTATCTCGGCATAAAACTCTGGATAGTTCCTCTGGATACTATCCTCAGTCTCCCATGTAGCCTCATCAGGTCCTCGTCTCGACCACTGTATCCTCATCATAGGAATGTCCTTCGAACGCAGGCGTCTCATACCTCGTTTTAGGACTGCAATCGGATGCTCAACAAAAGTGTGGTCCGGCTCAATCACCAAATCATCATAACTCACAATATGTCTCGAATCTGGTATGTACTCCCTCAGCTGAGACACGTGAAATACAAGCTGAACACCCTCTAATCTCGGAGGTAAAGCTAATCTGTATGCTGCACTCCCAACCCGGTCCAGAATCTCGAACGGTTCGACATATTAGGGGCTCAACTTCCCCTTAATGCCAAAACGCCTAACATCTCGTGTCGGGGACACTCTCAGCCACACATGGGCTCCAACTCTGAACTCTAGAGGTCTACACCTCCTATTTGCATAGGACTTCTGACGGCTTTGAGCAGTCAACATCCTCTCTCTAAACAGTGCTACTCGAGCCACATCAACTTGAATCTGATCAGGTGTCAACCCACTAACACTGCTCGGCTCATCCCAGCATAACGGGGTACGACATCTCTGCCCATACAGCGCCTCATACGGGGCCATCCCAATAGATGCATGCCAGTTGTTGTTGTATGAGAACTCAACTAGTGGGAGATGATCCGTCCACACTTGTCCCCAATCCAACACACAGGCTCGCAACATATCCTCCAGTGTCTGACTGGTCCTCTTTGACTGAGGATGAAACGCAGTAGTAAAGTGCAAACTCGTCCCCAGGGCAGTCTGAATCTGCTGCCAAAATCTCGAGGTAAATCGCCCATCTTTGTCTGAGACGATCGTCTTCGGTACACCATGAAGTCTCACTATCTGCCTAGTGTACTCCTCAGCTAATCTGCTCACTGGCCACGTTTCCCGGATAGGGATAAAATGTTCCGTCTTCGTCAATCTGTCTACAATAACCCAGATGGCATCAAAGCTCCTGCTCGGTTTCAGGGCAGTAACAAAATCCTTGGTGACATCCTCCCACTTCCTCTGTGGAACAAGAAGTGGATGAAGTTCACCTCCAGGTCTACAATGCTCTATCTTGACCTGCTGACAGGTCGCACAATGTGCCACAAATATGGCCACATCGGGCTTCATCCCTCCCCACCAATATAAACGTCTCAAGTCGTGGTACATCTTACTCGTATCTAGGTGTATTGAATAAGGCGTACAGTGAGCCTCCTGTAAAATCCTCTAACGTAGATCCGCATCAGCGGGTACACAAACGCGACCGCGGCGCCTCAATACTCCATCTGCTCCTAGCAGGAATTGTGGCGCCTCATCCCTAGACATCTTCTCTCGGATCCTCATCAGTGTCGGGCAGGTCTCCTGCTTCTGTTTAATCTCGCTCAACAGATCAGGAAGAACCTCTAAAGTACTCATTCGGGCATCCTCATCAGGAAACTGGATGTCCAACTCTAACCAGATCAGGTCTCTCTGTAACTGAGACTGTACTGTCAATCTCGTAATCGCCTGCTCTCGAGGCGTCTTCCTGCTCAGGGCATCGGCGACAACATTCGCCTTCCCCGGATGATACAAAATCTCCAGATCAAAGTCTTTGATCAGCTCAAGCCACCTACGCTGACGGTTATTCAATTCCCGCTGCGTGAAAATGTACTTCAAACTCTTATGGTTTGTGAAGATCTGACAAGTAGCACCATACAGGTAATGTCTCCAGATCTTCAAGGCACAAACTACCGCTGCCAACTCCAGATCATGAGTCGGGTAGTTCTCCTCATACGTCTTCAACTGTCGAGACGCATATGCAATCACTCTGCCCCGCTGCATCAATACACATCCCAAGCCCAACTTGGATGCATCACTGTACACCACAAAATCCTTTGTACCCTCTGGTTGTGCCAAAATAGGAGCAGAAGTCAGACGTCCCTTCAGCTCCTCAAAATTCTGCATACACTGATCAGACCATACAAATCTGGTAGTCTTCCTCAGCAGACTCGTCAGTGGACGGACAATCACAGAAAATCTCTCCACGAAGTGTTTGTAATAACCGGCTAGGCCAAGAAAGCTACGTACTTCCTTGACGTTCGTCGGTGTCGTCTATGCTGTTACTGCCTCTATCTTCGCCGGATCAACCTTGATCCCCTTGGCGGAAACAATGTGACCCAGGAATGCTACCTCTGGCATCCAAAACTCGCACTTAGAGAACTTAGCATAAAGTTCTCTATCCCGTAAAATCTGCAATACAGTCCTCGGCTGTCCTGCATGCTCCTCTCTACTGCGAGAGTACACGAGAATATCATCTATGAAGACCACCATAAACTGATCCAGAAAGTCGATGAATATACTGTTCATCAACTCCATAAAGACTGTTGGGGCATTTGTAAGCCCAAATGGCATCACTACAAACTCGTAGTGTCCATATGTGGTCCGGAATGCTGTCCTGTGCACATCCTGCTCTCTCACCCTCAACTGGTGATACCCTGAGCGCAGGTCAATCCTGGAAAATATTGTCGCTCCTTGAAGCTGATCTAACAAGTCATCCATACGCGGCAATGGATACTTGTTCTTGATGGTCACCTTGTTCAGCTCTCTGTAATCTATACACAACCTCAACGATCCGTCCTTCTTCCGTACAAAGAGGACAGGTGCTCCCCATGGGGACACGCTAGGGCGGATGAAGCCCTTCTCAGCCAGCTCCTCAAGTTGCTTCTTCAGCTCCAGCATCTCGATAGGCGCCATCCGATATGGGGCCTTCGAGATAGGTCTCGTACCAGGCTCTAACTCAATTCCGAAGTCCATATTCCTCTGAGGCGGCAAACTAGACGGCTCAACAAACACATATGTAAACTCACAGACCACTGGGATATCCTCTAATGCTGAACTCTCCCCCTCCTTCATGGCATAACACCAGAAGGCCTCACAACCTTGTGCAATCAGTCTAGCTGCCCGTATCGCACTGATAACCATGCCTGTTTTTCCAAGGTCCCAACCTCGGAAAACCTCTATCTAACCTAGCTCGGTAGAGAGGGTGACAATCCTCATACCTACAACTAATACAGCCTGATGTCTATCCATCCAATCCATATACCCAAAATGACTTCTTCATGCTCTAATGGCATGACAAAGAAGTCCACAAGTAATACACGGGTCACTACAGAAATGGGACAGTCACGAATCTCACGGGTACCTCTGACCCTACTACCATCGGGTAACCCTATACTAAAGGGTATCCCCTCAGTCGTATCTAGACTCAGACGATCAACACATGCATCAGAAATAAAAGAATGCGTAGCTCTAGTGTCAAATAAGACTCTAACAGGTAAACCATGAATCAAAATGGTACTTGTAGAAGTCGGTGCAGCTGCCTCCTCTACACTCCTCAGCTCAAAAACTCGACCCTGTGGTCCTCTGGTATCAGTGGTGCTCCCACCACGACCTCTGCCTCTACTCGGCCTAGGAGCAGATGCCTGAGTCATGGGGCAATCTGGGACTCTCTGTTGTCCCTGTGTCTGCTGCTGCTGAGGTGGCCTCTGCCCACCTCCCGCTACACTGGCAGGGGAAGAACCCTGCTGAGATGAAGCTCTGCCCTGTCGGCAGTAAACAACTCGGTGACCCTGTCTACCACAGGTGTAGCAAGTCACTAGTGGCCTCGTGCACTCGGGCCTCATATGTCCTGGATCACCACAATTAAAACACTGACGTCCCTTATCTTCAACCGGTGCAGATGAGGGGTGACTCTGGCGTCTCTGACCTCGCCAAACACTAGCAGCTCCACTGGTCTGCCCAGTACGCTGTCTCTTCTCAAACCTTCCGGTCTGAGAAGCTCTCCTCTGTCCAAATCTCTCTCTCTCATAATCAGAAGCCCGGTCCTGATAATCCACCAAGGTCTCACAGTGAAACCTTGCCATGTAAGTCCGGGTAGTATCCCTCAGTCGTCGGGAGAAAATATATACGTGTTGATCTGCAAGAGGTGCAGCTGGACCCAGCAAAGCCAGCTCCTCCTGGAACCTCCTGATAGCCTTTGAGACTAGTACATCCTCGAAGCCAACCTCCACAAAGTCCCGCAGTTTCTCCCTCCTTAGTGAGGCAGGGCATAAACGCTCTCTAACCATGGTCCTCATATGATCATAACTGCTAACTTGACCCCGTATAGACCTCCACTAGTGTTGTGCCAAATCCCTTAACAGAGTCTGTACCAAATCAATCTGTGTGTCTGCTGGACATCTAATAGACTCCAGAGCTGAGTCTACATGCCCTATCCATAGCTCCACCTCTAACCCCACCTTCCCAAAGAAAGGGGGTACACCCATCTGATGAAAAGCCTTCAACCATGTGTCTGGTCTAGGCTCTCTAAGCTCCTTTGTAACTCTAGCAATCTCAGGAGCAGGTGCCGGTGTAGCCGGCACCTGAGTAACCCCGTGGGATCTCCCAGATGATCCCTCATGTGCCCGCAAGTCTGGGGCACGCCTACCTGCATGGCAGGCTCTTCCACACGTCTGATATACGCACGGAACTCTGATTCACCCATGGAGACGCGATCAGAATCATCAGATTGGGCTCTCTATGATCCCTGTCCCTTAGCTGCCCAGTTCCCAATCTCAGGAACGACGCTCTCAGCAACATCCTCGTGAGTCTCCTCCGCTGCACGTGTATCACCAACGGGAATCCTACCCCGTCCTCTACCTAGAGGGGGTCTACCTCTACCTCGTCCAACTGTAGATAAGGCTCTAGTCTGAACCATCTGTAGAGGATGTAAACCTAATCAGAAGGCTATATATATGCCATATGTATAGATATATATCAAGTCAATCACAACATAGTATCTATATATATCTATACTGTCGAGATCTTCAGAGGGGCGATGACTCACGTACATGATATCCCAAAACATTTGTACTCATTTCAAAACCAAAACCTTTTGAAAAGTCAGACCCCTTTCGGGTTCTATTTATTTATCTATTCGACCTTTAACGGAGATTGCAAGTGCCATTGTTGTCAACCTAAGGCTTTGATACCAACTTTGTAACACCCCAAATCCATAGGACTCGAGGTGATACTGGGCAAGGATCTCACAATGGATCCATCAGTAGGTCACACCTAGACCCAAGGGATCCATAAGGATCGTATCCTAACTCATAAACCTCAAAGCCATAACCGGCATAAACGATATCATACTCATCATCATTCTACCCTCATACACGTACCTAGCATGCCACTAAACCGCTCATACTAGGAAAGAATCATACTACTCTAGGTAGATCCTGCACAAGACGCACATGCGGAATGGAAAGACGCAGGGGCGGAACAAGACAACCCGCAGGCGCAGCAAGGCTCAGCCGCAGGCAACGCAGGCACGACGCAAGCGCTGTGACACGGCTCCCGCAGGGGCGGCGGCTTCCAGGCGCGGGGGCGGCGACAATGCAGAGTGTGATCCCGCGATTCCTCTTCGGCGTTTCACGTGATCAAATCATGTCTTCTCTCATCCAAAACCAAGCACATGCATATACATACATAAACCAACATCAATCTATATCCAATTCATCTAATCCTAAGCTAAGGAAGAGGAAACAAAGAAGAAAGAAAAGAAGATGAAGCAAGAAGCTTACCACAGTTGTGGTCCTAGGCCAGGAAAAGATCGCAAACACTACCTCAGCTGGCTCCCAAGCTCAGCAACAACCTCTATCATCATCATCAAGCACCAAAGCCACACAAAACTCTTCCAAGCTCAAAGGAACACTCAAACAAGATCAAGATGGAGGAAGAGAGAAGCAAAGAGAAGAACGTGAGAAGATTGAAAAAGAGTGAAGAAGAAACCCTTTCTTAGCAAGGAAAGAAAAGGCTAAGAAGAGAAGAGAGTAAAGCACGAGTCAAGGTCAACAAAGCCGGCTGCAACTGCAAGAAACCACAGGGGCGGTTCCCTGAGCCGCAAGGGCTGAAAACACCACGAGCCGCAGGGGCGGCTCCACAAGCCCGCGGTGGCGGCTAATGCCAAAACTAGCTCCAAAGACTAAGGCTCTTACATATGGCATTTCTTAAAGATAGATTGCACGGCTTAGATATAAGTTGCACTACTAGTGCCTACACACGCTACTCACAAGCTACACATGCACTATTGTATTGGAAAAAAAACCTTGCACGACTAATCTTAATGAATATGAACTTTACAACTACACAAGTTTATACTAATTTACAAATCACATAATACATTTAAGCCACACGAGTTTAAACTTGACTTGTAAAAATAAAGAAGAATCATGCACGACTTGCAAATATAAGAATGTTTTATTCGAATGGATACACATAGCTTCTCCATGACGTACGGCTTGTAATTTTTCCGACTTTGAACAAAAAGAATAAAGAAGGTAAGTAATGTGTTATTCGTGTATACTTAATTTGGTAGTAAATACCTCTTAATGTTAACATGGTAATTGTATATAATTATCCCAAAATAAAAATACAATTAATTAGTATACAAAAATAAGAATGAATCATGACCATTGATTGTGTTTAATCGTATAGTTGAGGTTTGTTCACATTTCTTATTGTAACTTAGGTTCTTACCTGATCCTATCCCTATATATATATTAAGCAGAAGCCATCTATTGTCACATGTCTCTCTCATAACTACGTCAGCTCACCCCTTTTCATCTATATTTCTAATCTTAAACTGAATGTTAATCTGTCACCAACTATTCGAGTTCGCATTGTGCATTTTTTATGATTATAATCATTGAAATGGTAACATTACTACTATTTTGTTTATACGGCAATAGTGCTTGATCATTTGTTGAATCGGCACCGGATTCACAATTTGTAGCATCGACTTATTAAGATTTATCTATATAATTCAACATTTTGCCTTATTGTTGGAATTTGATGCATGTTTAAAGTGTAGATGATCAACGTTCATCATCACAAAATGTATCCATTTCCTCCCATATCTTCTACTTCACTTTAGCACAAGTCTAGTGTTTTAAGGTTATTGGGAAAAAAGAAGAAGAAAAAGGCGAACAATCCAAATGTTTTATTTTCTTATTCTGCTCCATATTACGATTGAAATGAAAATGTTTTTCCATCACAAAAGGAACTTGATTGCAATGTCTCCTACCACAATATATAATCTCCATGACTTTCTTGAATTTTTCACAACACCATCCCCATGATTAAGTTTTACTAAAGAAGACTAGGGGAGCATTACGTTGTTATCAGAATTAGGTTTAGTTTAGTAATTGAATTTCAAATTTGTGAACTTTTTTTAAACCTCTTGTTGGCTCATACATTTTAGTTTTAAATCTGCATGCCAAAAGAAAGCCACGTATGAAATGCCTAAAACTAAGTCATATACAAGTATTCATTCCAAAAAAAACATATTCAACCGGGGGGTTTTGATGTAAATTTTACTAGAGAATTCCAACAATATTTCTACCGGTAAAATTATGTTGGACTGTAGACTGAGAGATTCCGACCTATAGGGTAAATTTATGTTGTGCAGTATTTAACCTTATTTTTAAGTTCGATTTCACCATTACAAATTTAGGATTTCCTATAATTAGTTCTCGTATATAAATTTTTGATATACATCTTTTCACTCCTTTATTATTTCAAGTCATATGAAATTAACAAGCTAGCTTAACACGGAGAATTATAAATAATCGTACGAGTTATGACTTATGAGTGGTATAAATTGAGTTAGATTGATTGAAGTGTTCGGTATCATTGGGGTAAAGGTTACAAGGTTCGGTATCATCGGTTGCACGATAGGAGGTCCCGAAGACATGAGGAGGTCACACGCTTCTCATTGGTCAACACAAAGTTGGCCCCCGTCCCATGGGTTGTTGCTGATAACTACATGACATGGTTCTCTAACAAGGGTCACCCGTACCTCTTTCCGGGCTCAACTACACAAACACCTTTCATGGATCGGCCACCTCTTGTCCATGTTTCTTAAGCCGGGTAAGATATCTTATTTGTACATGTTATCATTACGTTCATCGATCACGGTTTTCTAACTACTTGTTTTGTCAACAACGTCTACGTGGTGACATATTCTCATTTCTACTATGGTATCTCCAATGATTGGACTTCTCCTCCTGGCCTTTGTTGTTCAATCTTAACTTGTTAACATATCTGACATTATGACACAAACTCATTAATATCCTTCTTCATACCTTCTCACCAAAAGTAAGGTATAAAATCCCGATACATCTTGTTCGATCATGGATGTATGGAATATGGTGTTGCATAAGCTTCAACAAGGATCATTCTTCTGATCTCATCGTCTTGAGGTACACATTATATACCCTTCCATGATATCTAATTATATTGTCGAAATTGATATGGAAATATGAAGGTTCACCACTCCTGATCACTGACCTTATCTTGGTCAGTTTAGGACATCTTAGTTGTTTCTATTGAATTTCTTTTAACCAACTAGGCATTATCTTCAAGGTACACAAATACCCTTGGTCTTTCTAAAGAATATTTCAATGCCATTGAAAATAATTTCTTTTTGTATCTCAACTTGTATAGTTAATCGGGAAATTATCTGTTCTTGAACCGACTTTCTGCTCAAAGCATTAACCACCACATTAGCTTTGTCGGAATGATATACTATCTATAGTTCATAATCCTTTATCATCTCTAACCATCTTCTTTGTCTTATATTCAACTCTTTCTGAGTGAGGAGTGAATATGTACTTTAGGTTATTATGGTATGTCATGATATACACGTGGTTCCAAACAAATAATGCCGTCAAATCTTTAGTGCATGAACTATTGTTGCTAACTCCAAGTCGTGATTATGCTCATAATGCCTCAATTGTCTTCATGCATAGGATATTACTCTATCATTCTGCATCAAAACACGTCCTAAACTCATTTTAGATTCATCAATGTAAACAATGAACCCTAGCGTTCCATTCGGTTGATCTAACACATGTGCAGTAGTCAATCTCTTCTTTATCTCTTTAAAGCTCGCTTGACATTTGTTAGTCCATACAAACTATCTTTTTTTATACTAGACTTGTCAGAGGTCTAGCTATGATCGAAAACCCTTCCACAAAATGTCTATAATATCCCGCTAATCCTAGGAAACTACGTATCTCTTTGCCGTTTTTGTGTGGTTCTCATCCTAGTACAATTTTGATATTGGATGGGTCAACTTTAAATCCTTCCATAGTAATCACGTGTCCCAAAAATGTAACTTATTTCATCTAGAAGTCAGACTTGGACAACTTGGCATAAAACTTATATTTCCTCAAAAATGGAGAACTGCTCTCAAATGTTTTGCATGTTTCTTATTACTTTGCGAATAGACCAATATGTCATCTATGAAAACCACTACAAATCGGCCCAAGTACCCAATATAAACCCAATTCATCTGTTCCGTAAACGCAACATGTGCATTAGTTAGTCCAAATGGCATAACCGCAAACTTGCAATGTCCATATCGAGTTCTGAATGACATCTTATGGATATCCTCTTCTTGAATCTTCAATTGTGATAGCTTGACCGTTGGTCTATCTTGGAAAACACCTTTTCTCCTTGCAGAGAATATTTGTTCTTGATCGTCATCTTATTCAATTCTCTATAATCGATACATAACCTCAATGTACCACTTCTTCCTCATAAACAACATTGGAGCTCCCCTAGGTGATACACTTGGCCGAGTAAATCCACTATCTTCCAATTCTCCAGCTGCTTCTTCAACTTAAGCATTTCCATCGGTATCATTCTATACGGGGCTTTAGAAATTGGTCTAGTTCCGGGCTCTTGATCAACTCTAAAGTCAACTTGTCTTGTAGGTGGCAATCTAGGTAATTCATCTTGAAAACATCCTTCAACTCACGTGCAATTGGAATATCTTTCAATTGAATATTTTCTTCTATCTCCAAAGCATAACATAAATATGCTTCACATCCTTTCCTTTTCAACTTACTTGCTTTCATTGCAGAGATCACCACTAGTGGCTCTTGAAAACCACCTCCTTTGAATATGTGACAAGTACCATCATTGGCTATCATCATCACCGTTAGCATTGTCGCATCTATCTTGGCCTTATACTTGATCATCCAATACATGTCTTGGATTACATCATCATTTTCTAATCTGGTTATAAGGAAATCCGTTGGCCAAACCACCTAGCTTAACCTTAGAGGGTATTGATGAATTTTCTTGGATCTCGGTTCCTTTTTACCTTTAGGTAACTTTACCGAGTATTGTATACCTTCAACGATATCTAATCCGTGTCCATTTTCCTTTATGAGGATGGTTAGGCCTCAAAGCCTTTTCTTGATAATCTAGTAATGTTAGATTCTCAAAAGGTGTGAGCATTTGACGAAGATGTCCTTTCAGCTGATTTGCAACCAAGTGAACCAATTGATATTCTAGTGGAGCTCTATCTCCTTACAAAAGTGCATTCTCTATAAAACTTATCGATTACCTCCATTGTCGGGGCATATTTTTCAAGAGCTTGCAAAAAGTCACTCAACAATCTAGCCCGAGTTGTTGTTGGGCATAATCTTTAATGTGTTGTCTGAATGTGTCAGAGTCAAATATGTTGTTTCGGTTCTTGATCCACCAACTCATAGCTGCCTCTTGCATAAAAGTCATTGTCAAACTTACTTTATATTCTTCAGGTACTTTGGCCTCATCAAAGAACGTTTCCACGTGGCTCAACCACCCATCTACTTTCATGCCATATCTTCCTTTGAAGTTAGGAATTTCCTTTCTTCGTATTGCTTTCAACCATTTCTCTAAGCTCACTTCATGTCTCTCGTGTTCTACATCATGATTCACATGTGTTGGGGGTACAACAGTTGGAGTCTCGCATGGCTCCAGCCCTCTTCGCATTGTGTTACTCATTGCTACAACAATTGTCTCCTACATTATACCGGGTATAACTTTTTCCATGGTAGTAGCAATCATCCCTTGCATATGTTCATCACATGTAGCTTGATTATTTGAGGCACTCAATCTCGACCTTATACTATCAACATTATCCTCTCGTGTTCTTCTAGCATGTGGTGTCCCGGATGGAACACTCATAGATTCACTATGAAAAATCGGGACATTTAAAATTGTTCTATCCTCGTACATGCCTACCACCTATCATAGTAGTCACCGACACTAATCAGAGTATTATGAATCTTAAGGGTTAGAGAAAGAACTATCACTTACCAAGAGTCACGCTAAGGAGTGGAAGGCAGTATCTTTTTCCACAATTCCGACTATGCATATGATTTTAAATCCATTAATACCACACGTCAATAATTTTCAAAAAAAAGCATGTGCCCTTGTTGTCAACTTAAGCTCTAATATCAATCCGTGACGATTTGAGTTTTTAATAACTCAAGAGGCTGATACATAGTGGGTCCCATCAGTTAGCCTAGCAACAATTTTAAAAATAAGACATTGCAACAAGAAGCAATAAGAAATAATGAAAACATCTAACCTGTCATTTAGAAAACATTTACATAATATAACCATGCATGCAATTAGTATATATCCCAAACGACACTTCAAAACATGACAACTGAACATTTGTCCTGAAACATCACCTTGAAAATAACGCATTTACACAGTTGCACACATGGAACAAAAGACTCGCTTCCAAGCGATTAGTTTAAAATGATGTTCAACCAACCATTGGGTTAACACTACCCCGACTGTCCACATCCCGCAGCTGATGTCCTTGCAACATTCCTATGATCGGCATTACCTAAAAAGAATTGTTTTGAAACCGTTAACTACCGATCATGATCTACCCCCAAGAGATCATATTGACACATCAAAACACAACACATGTAATATGATACCATATAACGTGTTCATGATATGATATCATGCTTTGATGAACGTGATTGCAATATGAAATTTACAATTAGTGACCCCGGACCAAATCCGGAATCATTGTTTATACGGTTCTGAATTGGATGTGAACTTCACCATTGCACAAATTAGGTTAATTTAAACATTTTTCTCTTAGGTCGGAGCTAGGCCGATCAAGCATACGGGCCTAGATTTATCGTGGCGGGTTATAATATTAATCCCTAACCATATGCAACATTTTCCCGTTTATTTTAATGCAATCATTTACCATTTTAATTAGGTGTGCGACCCGATCTTACAAAATCATCAGACTCAATTTCATTCTTATACAAGCGCAAGTGATCCGGGCTTGGCCAAGCTCTGACATTCACTACAACTGCTAGCAACCTGACTAATGGTTAAGCTCAGCGCCTTGACTTACATTAGCTACCTAGGTGACGTACCGGCCCAACATCACTGATGTTGCTAGCGACTTGACTAATGGTTAAGTTCAGCGTCATTTACGCATCTTTACATGCCCTTGAACTTTATATGTCGCAATCATATCACAGGCCTCAACGGGCTCATCATGCTATACATTACCATGCCTCTGTAACACCCCGAATCCACAAGACTCGAGGCGCTACTATGTTAGGATCTCACAATGGATCTTGACCCTAGCCTGACAACAAGTTCACTGGATCTTACAAACTGGCACAGATAGATTAAAACAAAACATCAAACTATATATATACATATCAAAAGGTAATACAGAAGAACCGCTGAGTACAAATCAAAACATATATCCGTACATCATAAATATCCCATATCCCACGTATAAACCCAGTGTACGGAGCCTTCAGCGGATCACCCACTCTGGATCACTCTACATCTCTCCTAACCTACAAATGATCTACAACACGGTATAAAACCGTTAGCTAACCATAGACACATATATATAGAAGATGCACAAGCACAAACACACATCAGGAAATAATAAACACATCATGCTATCACACATTTACCCGGTTAATTATCTTTATAACGTCCAACACTCAAATCATATACATATCAATATGAACATATGTGACACGAGGAATATATAATCCTCTTCTCTAGGTCCAATAGCCAGCTGGAATGGTGCTTGGAACACCTCCCCGTGTACCCTATGGGAATGGAGAGTGCCCGAACCGTTTACCAGATCTGGCCTGCCTACAGAGAACCTCTCAGACTCCCAACGGGATGAAAGGGCAAGTTATCATGGCCCTACAATGGGCAATCACTATACCATATGTAAGAGCCTTGACCTTTAGGAGCTTAGCCACCCCTGCGGGTTTGTAGAGCCGCCCATGCGGCTGATCCCATGATCCTCCCCTGCGGCCAAGGAATCCGCCCTTGCGGTTTCCTGAGGCTGCAGCCGACTTTGTTGACCGGTTGACTCGTGCTTTACCTTCTCTTCTTACCTTGGGAGCAAGGGTTTCTTCTTCAGTCTTCTTTCCCAATCCAACTTTTCACGTCCTTCTTCCTCCTTCTTTCTCCTTTGATCTCTTCTTGAGTGTTTCCCCGAGTTTTGGCAAGGAAGTTGTGTGCCTTGGTTGTTTGGGAGCCAACTAAAGGAGTTGTGTTGATCCTTCCCTGCTGCCTAGGACCACAGTTGTGGTAAGTCCTGTTCTTCTTCTCTTCTTCCTTTCTTGAATTCCAATTCCTTAGCTTAGGATTAGATGTATGGAATGTATATTGATGTTAGAATGTGTATGTATATGTATGTGTTTGGATATGGAATGGAGAAGACGTGATTTGATCACGTGAAGAGTGAAAGAGAAGTCGGAACTCTACGTTCTGCAGAGTCGCCGCCCCTGCGCCTCAGCGTAGCCGCCCATGCGAGAACCTTGTCACCGCACCCGCACCCGGAAGTTGCCGCCCCTGCGGCCACGGTCCCAGCGCCTGCGCCACGCCTGCACTTGCCTGCGGCCACTATCACTGCGCTTGCGGCCGAGTGTCGCCGCGCCCGCGGTTTTCCTTGTTTCGCCCCTGCGTCCCCCTTGTCACGCAGGTGCGTCTTGTCCCGGATCTACCTCGAGTAGTGTAGATCATTTCCTTTCCTAGTATGAGCGGTAGTAGCATGATAGGTATGTGTTTGAGGATAGAATGATGATGAGTATGATATCGTTATATGCCGGTTAGGGCTTTGAGGTTTATAAGTTGGATACGATCCTTATGGATCCCTTGGGTCTAGGTGTGACCCCTTTGTTGGATAGGAGTTTGATATCTTGCTATGCCTTGTTATTAGGCAGTGTTGTTTTCCAGAGTTGGAGCTGATCGGGTTTGAGACTACTTCTGAGGTTGAGGTAAGTCCATAGGACTTACATAGCTACCATCCTTATATTGGATGTATGCATGAGTGGTGTGTGTTATATGCTTGATAGCATGCGATGTTGTTATTACCTACCTATGGTTTAGTGACTGCCCATTGTAGGGTTGTGATAACTTGCCCTTTCATCCCTCTGGGAGTATGGGAAGTTCTCTGCGGATCGTCCAAATCTGGTACACGGGACAGGCACTATCTCCACTCCCTTAGGGTACACGGGGAAGTGATCCTAGATTACCACTCCAGCTGACATTACCACCGAGAGGCGAGGGTTATATTCCTCGTGTCACATATATTCATATTCAGATATATATATATATATATATATATATATATATATATATATATATATATATATATATATATATATATATATATATATATATATATATATATATACGATTTGAGTGTTGGACTTTATAAAGATAATAAACCGGGTAAATGTGTGAAAGCATGATGATGTGTTATTATTCCCTGATGTGTGTTTATGCTGATGTATTATCTTATATATGTTTGGTTAGCTAACGGTTTTATACCGTGTTGTAGATCCTTTGCAGGTTAGGAGAGCTGCAGAGTGATCCAGAGTGGGTGATCCGTTGAGGGCTCCGTACACTAGGTCGTTATCATGGGATGTGGGATCTTTTGTTATGTACAGTATATGTTTTGATTGTATTCAGCGGTACCTTGTATAAACCTTTTGATTTATATATCACAGTTTTATGTTTTGGTTTTAATCTATTTGTGCCTTGTTGTAAGATCCAGTGAACTTGTTGTCAGGCTAGGGTCAGGATCCATTGTGAGATCCTAGCCCAGTAGCGCCTCGAGTCCTATGGATTTGGGGTGTTACAAAGTTGGTATCAGAGCCTTAGGTTGACAACAATGGCACTTGCAATCTACGATAAAGGTTAAATAGATAAATAAACAAAACCCGAAAGGGGTCTGATTTTTCAAAAGGTTTTGGTTTTGAAATGAGTACAAATGTTTTGGGATAGCGTGTACGTGAAGCCATCACCCCTATGAAGATCTCGACAGTATAGATATAAATAGATATTATGTTGTGATTGACTTGATATATATCTATACATATGGCATATATATAGCCTTCTAAGTTAGGTTTATATCCTCTGCAGATGGTTCAGACTAGAGCCTTATCTACAGTTGGACGAGGTAGGGGTAGACCCCCTCTAGGTAGAGGACGGGGTAGGATTCCCGTTGGTGATACACGTGCAGCGGAGGAGACTCACGAGGATGTTGCTGAGAGTGCCGTTTCTGAGACTAGAAACGGTGCAGCTGAGAGACAGGGATCCCAGAGAGTCCAGGCAGTTGACTCGGATCGTGTCTCCATGGAGGGGTCAACCTTCCGCGAGTATATCAGACGTGTGGAAGAGGCTGCCAGGGTAGGTAGACGTGCCCCTGATCTGCCAGCACAGGAGGGATCATTTGGGAGATCCCATGGAGTGACTCAGGTGCCAGCTGCACAGGCACATGCTGCTGAAACTGCTCGGGTTCAGGAGGAGTATAGAGGGCCTAGACCAGACACTTGGTTGAAGGCATTTCACTAGATGGATGTACTCCCTTTCTCTAGGAAGGCGGGGTTAGAGGTGGAGCTATGGATAGGACATGTAGACTCAGCTCTGGAGTCTATTAGATGTCCAACAGACAGGCAAATAGAGTTGGTGCAGACTATATTCAGAGATGTGGCATAATACTGGTGGAGATCAGTACGAGGTCAGGTTACCAACTATGACCAGATGAGGACCATGATCAGAGAGCGTTTCTGCCCTATCTCATTGAGGAGGGAGAAACTGCGAGATTTTGTCGAGGCTGGATTTGAGGATATACCAGTCTCAGAGGCCATCAGGAGATTCTAGGAGGAGTTGGCTTTACTGGGTCCAACTGCACCTCTTGCAGATCAGCATGTATATCTTTTCTCCCGACGATTGAGGGATGCTATACGGACTTACATGGCGGGGTTTCACTGTGAGACCTTGATGGATTATCAGGATCGGGCTTCTGATTTTGAGAGGGAGAGAGCTGGACATAGGAGAGCTTCTCAAACCGGAGGGTATGAGAAGAGACGGCGTACAAGGCAGACCGCTGGTACTGGTGGAGCTGCTAGTGTTGGGCGAGGCCAGAGCCGCCAGAGTCCCTCATCTGCACTAGTTACAGATAATGGACGACAGTGTCACAACTGTGGTAGGTATGGACACATTCGATCAGAGTGTACGAGGCAGACAATGATGTGCTACACCTGTGGCAAACCAGGTTTTAGGGCTGTTTTCTGCCGACAGGGCAGAGTTTCATCTCAACAGGGTTCTTCTCCTGCTAGTGTAGCGGGAGGTGGGCAGAGACCACCTCAGCAGCAACAGACTCAGGGACAACAAAGAGACCCATACCGTCCTACGACTCAGGGATCTGCTACTAGGCCGAGTAGAGGCAGAGGTCGTGGTGGGAGTACCACGGACACCAAAGGACCACATGGTCGAGTTTTTAAGATGAGGAGTGCAGAGGAGCCAGCTGCACCGACCGCTATAGGTACCATTCTGATTCATGGCTTACAAGTTAGAGTCTTATTTGATATGGGTGCTACTGACGAGGCTAAAAACCTATGGTCGTTGTCTTTTAGCTTTTAGTCAAAGTAGAATCCTAACGTTACACTTAGCCGATTTGTATAGTGTAAGTAATGGTCGAACCCAAGGGAGTTTGATCAAGTTTCTATTAGATTCAATTATTGATTTGGTAACAAAGGGGGGGAGGGGGTTTGGATTGTAGCAAAATAAGATAACAACAATTAGAAAATTGGTGATAATAAAGTTGATTTAAAGAACTACACTAGGTTGGATCTTATCATACATACTACTTGGTTGATTCTTTTTATAAGTTATTCACCGATGTTCTCATCTTGATCGTAAATATGTGTTAAGCCGACCGGCATTAACACAACTTAACTAGTTTATTAATCCGTAGACCTACAAGATTAAAACACAAGTTAACATTCTAATAAAGATAAAGAGATATAAAGAAGGATAAAACAAACCGTTAAATATTTCTTTATAGTTATATTCATTTCCCTTAGATAATCACAACCAGCTTTTACCTATGGGTTTACTACTAGATTAAGGACCCGAACCCGGAATCGATTAATCCTAGCATTTTGCATGCATTAGTACACTTAAGGTGATCAATCTAAGTGGGTCTTCGGGGTTGTCACCGCAAGGGCGGCCAAAGGCGGCCGCTGGGGCGGTGACAGGCTTCTTCGGGCGCAGGTGAATGCGCTGACTGCGGCACTGGACATGGGTGCCACCGCAGGGGCGGTGACACTACTCCGCGGGGGCGGTGTGGCACCAGAAACTTGTCTCCTTCGCTTTACTTCAACTCCTAAGTGTTGCTCATACCTTCTTTTGCTTCATTTAGACTCTTTCATCTGTATCAAAGTATTAGCAGCACAATATGACTCAAAAACATAAAAAGGACTCTAAAAACTACCTAAATTGATAGTGATTCCATCACCTATCAAACTCCCCCATACTTAGACTCTTTACTCGTCCCGAGTAAACAACACATCAAATAAATCAGTACACAAGCCTCAGGAAATATGGTGTAGTAGAAAAGATGAGGAACAAAAGAGAAAAAATTACCAAAGAAAGTGAGAAAAGAGAAAGAAAAGAGAAGAAAATGTGAGAAACTACCATCCTTATTGCTCCAAGAGTGACCTACCCGGACATCCTCCTTATGACTCCCCTTCTTATGTCGCCAACGCCGGAAGGAGAAGCTACACTCAGTATCGCTCATTTTGCGAAGGAGCCCTTTAGGGTTTTCACCTTGCCACTCTTCTTCTTTTTATGATAATCTCACCAAAAATCTCACATCCCTCAAGTCCAATTTTGCACCAACTAAGGTTGGTCGGACTACCTTCTTTTTGCCTAAACCTCCCTTTCGGGTTTTCTGTTTATCCAAGGATTTCTTGCCTTTTTCTCAATTCTTTGGCTTTTTCTTTTTCTTTTTCTTCTTTTTTTTTCTTTTTTTTTTTAATGAATTTAAACTTGAATTACACTAGAATATTTAAAACAAACTCAAATGAAAATGCATGATAAGTTCCCTCCCCCATACTTGAAGAACGTTTTGCCCTCAAAGTGTGAAAATGAAAGCAAAGATAATAACGTGGAGAAGGGAAAAAAGGTAGCTCACTAGTGGGATGGTCCGGCTGGACCATCCTGACCGTGCTCCGGCGGATAGGGGAAGTGACCGAAAAGTGCTCCTGACGCTGGTATAGGCCATCAAGGCGGGCTGCTGCGCATCCATCTTAGCTCCAAAGGAGGTCTCAAAGCTGGCTTGCCAAGCCAACTGCTGAGCCTCCATCCTTTGTTGCTGAGACGTCTGCCAAGCATCTTGTCGCCGGTCAAAATGCTCGGTCATCCTCTCCTCAAAACCTGTCTGCCACGCCTGTTACTGCTCCAACATCGACGTCTGGTATCCGGTCTGCCACTGCTGGTGCTGAGTGGTCAGAGCCGCCATATGAGCAAGCAGGCTAGCGTGGCTGGGGTCCTCCTCCTCTGCCGCGGTGGGCATCTCCTCATCAACCGGAGTGTGGTCCTCATGTGGGACCCTGCTGGAGCTCGCCACGTGCCGCTCAATAATAGCAACATGTGATCGCCTCGGGACATAGGGGTCGGCGGCGATGTAAAGGTCAGAGAGCTCATCTCCAAAAGGCAGCGGCCGGGGCAGGTAGGTGATGTGACTCCCATCTGCAAAAGACAACAAGAAGAGGTTCTCACCATCCCTCCTCAGGAGCTTGTAGTGCCGTAGAAGAGCCTCGTCGTAAAATGGGATTGCCAACCCATCCTCCATCTCGGTCAAGTCCATGACATGCTCCGTAATCAAGGAGATGATCCCACCTCCAAAAATATCACGCGGCTCGTTCTTCCTAATCCGCTTCAAAGCGGTGAGGAAGAGGGTAATCCAATCCGGCACGTTGTCACATGCCGAAACACAAGCATATAGTAAGGGGAGGTCCTTGAGGGCGACCTTGTTCTCCTCCTTGTGTCCACAACAAACACACATGATTATCTTGGACAGGAGCCTCAAACAGGGGTGAGTGAGTTTGTTGTTGTACTCATCCCCCGCTTGAAAGTCAGAGCCGGTAACATCTCGCCAAAATGCCACCAAGTCGGGTGTAGGGGTCGACTCCCACCATTTTTCAGAGGGGTATTTAGAATCCCCGAAAGCCTCCTGCAGTTGTGCAAAGTTCACCGTGTATTTCCTTTTGTTGAATTTAAAAGTAAGGCCGGTGCAGATTTGGTCTTCCTTTTCCATGTTGAACGTAGCCACGAACGGTCTGGTCAGCTCGGGATACGTTCGGGCACTCTTTCCAAGGAAGTCCCCGAGCCCAACATTGCCGAGGAAGGACTGCATGCTTTCCAACATGCCCAACCTTTCCAAGTTCGGAACATGCAAGAACCGAGTTGCAAAGATATGTCGGTCTTGCACAATCTCATACTGTGCCTTTTCCATCTCATTCATCTTAAAATTTCTTGTAGAGTCCATTCTAATCACAGTTCCAAACAAATGAATTAGAATTTCACAAAGAAAAGGAAGAAGACGACCTTCTGTTGTGATTTCCGCAGGGGCGGTTTTGAAGACCCGTAGGGGCAGTGAGGCGCAGGGGCGTCGAAGCGTGAGCCGCAGGGGCGGGCGAAGCCTGGAAGGTGATCTTGTGACAGATCGGTGGTGGCCGCTCCTGTGGCGCTTTTCCGGCGTCCGTTGGTGCTTCTGACGGTGGTTGACGTTGGATTAGGAGGGTGGTGAGTGGTGGTGACAGATTAGGGTTAGGGTTTGTGAGAATGTGGGTTAGGGAAATGTTCAGCCGGGTGGAGGAAAGAGTAAGCGGTGGTGTGGCGCAGGGGCGTCGGTAGAGTAGCGCAGGGGCGTGGTGGCAGGGTGGCGCTGGGAGTGCAGTGTCACCGCGGGAGCGGTGACACAGGGCTGCAGGGGCGGTTTTCTTGACAGAACGTCAGAACCTCCTCCTCTTATTTTCTCGGGTTGCCTCCCAAGCAGCGCCTTTGTTTTACGTCGTTGGGTCGACGTTAGGCCTTCACTTCTCTGCTTGGGCTTCCTCTAAAACCATCTCATCGATTGGATCATTCTTCACTCCCTCATGGTATAGCTTGAGCCTTTGTCCATTGACTTTAAAGATCTTGTGTGTTTGTGGATCGTAAAGATCCACAACACCATGTGGATGGACTTCGGCTATGACGTACGGACCTGTCCATCTTGAGTGTAGCTTTCCTGCAAAAAGTTTGAAACGTGATTGAAATAAAAGGACTTTGTTACCCGCTTGGAAGTCCTTTCGAAGGATATTCCGGTCATTCCATGCCTTGGTTTTTTCCTTGTATGCTGTGGCGTGGTCATATGCATCGAGCCTCAGTTCTTCAAGCTCTTGCAATTGGAGTTTCCGGAATTCACCAACTTCATTCATGTTCATGTTGCACTTCTTCACCGCCCACCAAGCCTTGTGTTCTAGCTCCACTGGTAGGTGACACGCCTTTCCAAACACAAGACGGAATGGTGACATCCCAATGGGGGTCTTGTACGCCGTGCGGTACGCCCACAATGCATTGTTAAGCCTTAAGCTCCAATCCTCCTTCCGGGGGTAACCGTCTTTTCGAGGATCGTCTTGATCTCTCGATTTGACACTTCCGCTTGCCCATTTGTTTTGTGGGTGGTACGCCGTGGAAACTCGTTGATGGACATGATACTTCTTGAGGAGGGCGGTGATCGTCTTGTTGCAAAAGTGCGTTCCCCTATCGCTTATCAAAGCTGATAACATGAATTATCGACCTAGTTTAGTAGAGCATATAGTTAGTTTTTCCTTTTCCCTCATGCATGTTTTAACCTTAAGTTGTGTTCTTTATACTTGTTTAATGCAACTTTGCGAGTATAGATGTCTACACACACTTTTGGTGTCTTTGTAGGTATTTTGGCGTGTTTCGGAGTTAAAACGATGCATTTGAGGATCAGGCCTCGGGATGGACGCTTAAGAGCGATCACGCAGGCACGGGAAAGGAGGAAAAGACGAGCCAAGACGAAACGCACGAGATTGGAGCAATCTCGGTCGAGATCCACGATCCACATGATCTCAGACAAGATCCGAGCCATCTCGGCCGAGATTTGAGCCACTTTGACCGAGACTCCATATCAGAAATTTATGGCGATGCATCTCGGTCCCGATCTCGGCCGAGATTTGTTCCATCTCGGCCGAGGTTTTTCACATTTGACAGAGATTTCCGACCGAGATTTTGTCAACGCTGGATCACGAAGCCAATCTCGGCCCCGACGTTCAAAAATCTCGGTCACCGACCGAGATTTCCGACCGAGATCCCTGTTTGCCGATTTATTTCTTAATTTTCGGATTTGTTTTAGGGAAGCCCGTTGCGGGATATAAAAGGAAAGCCTTAAATGCTTTCCGGGGGGTTCCCGTTTCATTCTAATTTCGAGCTCCTTTGGAGAGAGCTTTTTCCCCTTCTTTTTCTCCCTTTGCCCTACACCATTGTTGGCCATTGTTGAACTTGATTGAGCTTGGAGGAACTTCGCGAATATTTGGGAATTTGACGTTTCGCTAATTTCCTATTAATAAAGTTGATTATCTTCCTTAATCTCTCTTTTAGTTCTTGTTTATGCATTCTCTCTTGAATTGATTGGATTGATAATTGCTTCTTCCATTGAATTGTTTGGATTGATGATTGCTTCTTCCATTGAATTGATTGGATTGATGATTGCTTTTGAAATGTCGATTGTTGGCTAGAACCATTGTGGTTCCAAGGTGAATTGGGATTTGTTTATACCCGGACTGTGATGGAATATTGCTTTATGCTTGGTTTGAATAGGTTTGAAATCCTAATGGTTGGCTTGTTCTTGAACCTAGTTAGAATTCATCTAGCTAGTAACCTAGGCCGGAATTGAGACTTACCCGGTAATGTTCCGCTTAGATACTTGAGTGTTCGACCATAGGTAATAGATGTGAAAACCTCTATAGGGTTGAGTGTGCCTAGATTTCGTCCTAAGTAGGGTAATACCTGAGACTTACCCGGTAATGGTTTACCTTTCCCTTACTTTGGAGTTTGGTTTGTTTAGAATTTCCTACCTCTCTACCTTGAGACTTACGCGGTAATAGGTAATTGGTTTTAAACTAGATAGTCTTGAGACTTACCCGGTAATAGACTGTCAGATTTGAAACGTTCTTCCCTGAAGCTGGTTAACCATAGATCCCTTGAGAGATGTCCTGAGTCCGTGCGTATAAACAATGACCTTCAATCCTTGGAATCCGTATTCTCTTTATTGACATACCTTTCGTTTGTCTGTTTTACTTAATTTTCAATCAAATATGTTATTTGATTGCAAACTCTACAAAAATCCTTCAAAACTCCTTTGATCTTTCTTCCCTTATTTTCCAACCTCGTTCTTTTATTTTGATTTACGCTATCTGTGATCACATTTGCATTCCAAACATTTAGTCGCTGAGTTCGACCTTGGAATACTTACCCTAACTGTAATTGACCCATACACTGTGGGTTCGCTACAATTTGGGTGTTTATTTCTTGTTTTACAAATTTAAAACATACCGTGTTTTTACTATCCTGTGAGCTTTTATCATTATTGATAAAAGTTTATAGGGGCGTGAAAATAGTGAACAAAATCTTTAGGGATGCCGAACCTTGCAAATATGTTATCCTTAAGAAAAGCTGCCACAACTTTAGAATCATCAGTTTTGGTGGCCTTTGCTTCCACCCACTTGGAAACATAGTCCATCGCAAGTAAAATATAGACATTCCCAAAGGAGTTAGGAAAAGGTCCCATAAAATCTATCCCCCAAATATAAAAAAATTCACAAAAAATAAGCGATGATTGAGGCATTTCATTTCTCCTAGAGATATTACCTATTCTTTGACACCTATCACACACTTTACAAAACGCACAAGCATCTCGAAAATTGTGTGGCCAAAAGAAACCAACATCTAGTACCTTCCTAGCTGTTTTGTTAGCCCCAAAATGTCCTCCACATGCTTCAGAATGACAAAATGATAGGACAGATTGTACCTCGTTGTCCGGGATGCAACGTCGAATTACTTGATCACTACAATGTCTCCACAAATAGGGATCATCCCAAACATAGTGCCTAGCCTCGGCTTTCACCTTTTCCCTCTGAGCTTTGGTGAAATCGTGTGGATACTCGCCTCTCACAAGAAAGTTCACGAGATCAGCAAACCACGGCTTAAACGAATGAAGCTTATACAACACTTCTGCAGGGTTTGCCGCAAGGGCAGCCAAATCAAGCCGCAGGGGCGGTCCTCAGTGGCCGCAGGGGCGGTTACACAACAAAGAGTTGTGTAAAAGGTGTCGTCCGGGAAACTCCCTAGGATGGCCTTTCCTTCTGCTGGATCTTCTTCCTCTTGTACCAACCGACTCAGGTGATCAGCCAAAAGGTTCTCCACTCCTTTTTTGTCCCGGATTTCTAAGTTGAACTTACTTAGAAGTAGGACCCAACGAATCAACCTTGGCTTGGTCTCCTTCTTAGTCATGAGATAGCGTAACGCTGCATGGTCAGTTTACACTATTACCTTGACACCTAGCAAGTACTGCCTGGATTTTTCCAAGGCAAAGACCACTGCCAACATCTCCTTTTCAGTGGTAGAGTAGTTCCTTTGAGCTCCGTTCAAGGTCATTGATGCGTAGTGGATTACATTTGACGCTCTCCCGTCCTTTTGTCCCAAGACCGGTCCTACAGCGTAATCACTAGCGTCACACATTATTTCAAACGGCTTCTCCCAATTTGGTGATTGGATTATCGGAGCACTTGTGAGGCATTCTTTCAATGTGTCAAAGGCCTTCTTGCATTCATCATCTACTATGAAAGTGACATCCTTCTTCAATAGTTCACACAATGGTGCGGAGATCTTTGAGAAATCCTTGATGAACCGCCGGTAAAATCCTGCATGGCCTAAAAAGGAACGGATTTCACGCACATTAGTAGGATAAGGTAAAGTTTGGATAACATCAATTTTAGCTTTGTCTACTTTTATTCCTTTAGATGAGATTATGTGGCCTAGTACAATTCCTTGCTCCACCATAAAATGACATTTTTCCGAGTTGAGAACTAAGTTACTTTCTACACATCTTTTAAGAACAAGTTTTAAGTGTCTTAAACATGCATCAAAACTATTTCCATGGCAGTGAAATCATCCATGAAAACTTCAATAAAATTTTCAATGTATTTGGAAAAAATACTTATCATTCACCGTTGAAAGGTGCCGGGAGCATTACATAGTCCAAATGGCATTCTATGGTACGCAAAAGTGCCAAAAGGACATGTAAAGGTTGTTTTCTCTTTATCCTCCGGGGATATGGCTATCTGAAAAAAACCTGAATATCCATCTAAGAAACAATAGTAAGGGTGTCCCGCAAGACGTTCAAGCATTTGATCAATAAATGGTAGAGGGAAGTGGTCCTTTCTAGTTACCATGTTCAATTTACGGTAGTCGATACAAACCCTCCATCCGGTTTGAGTCTTACTTGGCACCATTTCTCCATGTTGGTTCTCCACCATGGTGATTCCTTCCTTTTTCGGAACAACTTGGGTTGGACTAACCCATTTGCTATCCGAGATTGGGAAGATCATGTCCGCTTGAAGGAGCTTCAAAACCTCCTTTTTCACTACATCCATCATAGGCGGGTTGAGCCGCCTTTGAGGTTGCCTTGAGGGCTTTGCATCTTCCTCAAGGAGGATCCGGTACATGCAAGTGGAGGGACTAATCCCTTTTATGTCCGCTATAGTCCACCCAAGAGCCGTCTTGTGTTCTTTTAGCATTTCCACCAACTTCTCTTCTTGTTGTGGAGACAACTTGCTAGAAACAATCACGGGCAATGTGTCATTGTCGCCAATGAATACATATTTGAGATGTTGGGGGAGTTCCTTTAGTTCTATCTCCGGGCCTGTACAATAAAAGGAACAAGCTTCTCGCTTGGGGTTAGTAGAGTGGGCCCAATGGCCAAAGGTGTGATGGGGAGATTTGTGTAGCTATCCACTTGGGCTAGAACATCCTGCATATTAGAGGTCAAAGCATATTCCGATTTATGAGCATCAATGTCATTTTCAATTATACTTTTTAGTTCATCAAAATCGGAAATGTTAAACACATCTTGCACAATTGGTTCAATTATGTCAATAGAGCATAGAGAGTGGTCATCAATGGGGTGTTTCATGGCATCATATATGTTAAATTCAATAACCTCACCATCAAATTCCATGCTCAATTTTCCATTTACATAATCTATTTTTGTTCTAGCTGTTTTCAAGAAAGGTCTTCCTAACAAGATTGGTGCAGCATGCGTATCATGTTCCATGTCTAAAACAAAGAAATCTGCCGGGAAAATCAAGTTGTCAACCATTACTAGAACATCTTCATTTATTCCTTTAGGATACACATTAGAACTATCGGTTAGTTGGACGACAATTCGAGTTTCATGCAGTGGTCCAAGACCAAGTGATTGATAGACAGAATATGGAAGTACGTTTATTGATGCACATAACTCTAGCATGGCTTTATCGAAACGAGTTTCTCCTATGACACAAGGGATACTTACCATGCCGGGATCACTACATTTCTTGGGCATCCTTTGTTGGAAAACCGCAGAGACATGCTCACTTACTTGGACTATTTGTTTTCCCTTCAGCTTCTGGTTCCTCTTGACCGTGCAAAGTTCCTTCAAAAACCGAGCATATTTAGGAATATTCTTCAAAAGTTTTAAAAGTGGAATGTTTACCTCACATTTGGAAAAGGTCTCAAAGAGATCCTTATCCTCTATCACCCTTCGCTCCCTGAGTGCTTTTGGAAAGGGGCCGGAGGTTTCTCAGCATATAGTGGTGGAAAATTTGGACGGACGTAAGAATCCTCTTCAACAGAACTCTCTGTCGTCTTTTCCGCAGGGGTGGAGTTATCCAGCCGCAGGGGCGGCTCAGGGGAAGACGCCGCAGGGGCGGGTTTTGTGCAGAGAGGGACACTGGGAGACCCGCGGGGGCGGCATTGGGGGCGGCAGAACCGTCAAAGGACTTCTCTTTTGATATCAAAGCTGGATTTGACAACACTTTCCTTCTGCTTCTTAATGTTAGAGCACTAACATTCTCCTTAGGGTTCACGACGGTCTGGGAGGGCAGGTTTCCCGAGGATCGAGCTTCAATCCTTGTGATGGCTTTCGCCATTTGTCCAACCTGTTTCTCGAGATTCTTGATGTTAGATTTTGTGGTTGGACATGAGTAGCAAAGTGTTTAGTCAAAACATGTAGCATATCATCAGTGGATTTGGACTTACCTTGGCGGGGTTGTTGTTGTCCATATCCCATTGGGGGCGGTAGTTTTGTTGATCACGCCAACCCGGCATGATATGGGTTGTCCCGTTGACGTTGCTGCTGTTGTCCATATCCCATGGCGTTCACCTCAGCAGCGGAGTCATCTTGGACTTGTGGACACAAGTCCGTGGGTGGAAAGGATCAGCACATACTCCACAAGCCTTGAGTTGTTGTGGACTCCCCATCAAGGTTAATCTCTTAACCATTTCCTTCAATTCGGCAATCTCCGTGGATATCTCAGGTTGGCTGGGGTGTACAGCATGTACCCTTCTTTTGGTAGAAGTCCTACCAAAGTTCCTTGTTCCTTCCGCCAATTCCTGAATTTTATCCAAAGCAAGTTCGGGAGTGGAGTTTAGAATGTTGCCTCCACAAGCGGCGTCTACGATCCTCCTTTCATTGTCTAGCAAGCCATTGTACAAGTACAAGACTAGATCTTGGGTAGAGTACCCATGGAAAGGACAGCTGGATCTCAATCTTGCGAAACGTTCGAAATACTCATAAAGAGATTCGTCCGCCTCTTGCTCGATGTTGCTTATCGCCTTTTTCAAGCTATTAGCCTTCTTTGAGGGGAAGTACTTCTCCAAAAAGGACTTGTGGAGGTTGTCCCACGTATTAATGCTCCCGGACGGAAGATGGTAGTACCAATCATCCGCCCTATCTTTGAGGGTGAATCCAAAAGCTCGCATCTTGATTTGCTCTTCGGTGACGTTTGCCGGCTTCATGCTCATGCAAACGGTGTGGAACTTGCCAAGATGCTTGATTGGATCTTCCCCACTTAATCCATGGAAAGACGGGAGTAAGTGTATCAACCCCGGTTTGAGCTCAAAGTTGACTCCTTCCCCGATTTCCGGTATGGTAACCGCAAGGGGGTGTTGAGTCAAATCGGGTTGCGTCAGTTGGCGGAGAGTTCGGTTTGCCATTGCTTCACGAGTTCGTTGTTGCCTTCGTTGTTGATTGTATGTACTCTCGATTTCTGGATCAAAAGGAGCAAATTCTGAGTTAGTAGCACGGGTTTGAACCATGAAAATGGTCCAAACCAATAATCTAAAAAAAAACCAAAACTGAAATTAAACTCCCCGGCAACGGCGCCAAATTTGATGAGGCTAAAAACCTATGGTCGTTGTCTTTTAGCTTTTAGTCAAAGTACAATCCTCAACGTTACACTTAACCGATTTGTATAGTGTAAGTACGGGTCGAACCCAAGGGAATTTGATCAAGTTTCTATTAGATTCAATTATTGATTTGGTAACAAGGGGGGGGGGGGGGTTGGATTGTAGCAAAACAAGACAAAAACAATTAGAAAATTGGTGATAATAAAGTTGATTCAAAGAACTACACTAGGTTGGATCTTAACATACATACTACTTGGTTGATTCTTTTTATAAGTTATTCACCGATATTCTCATCTTGATCGTAGATATGTGTTAAGCCGACCGGCATTAACACAACTTAACTAGTTTATTAATCCGTAGACCTACAAGTTTAAAACACAAGTTAGCATTCTAATAAAGATAAAGAGATATAAAGAAGGATAAAACAAACCCTTAAATATTTCTTTATAGTAATATTCCTTTCCCTTAGATAATCACAACCAGCTTTTACTTATGGGTTTACTACTAGATTAAGGACCCGAACCTGGAATCGATTAATCCTAGCATTTTGCATGCATTAGTACACTTAAGGTGATCAATCTAAGTGGATAAAAACATGCAAACATAAGTGAGAGATCAAGGAAAATAACACGAAGGATAATGAATTTAAACTTATATTAGAAGAACTTACAACCAAATTGTAATGTAGCTTCAATCAACCGAATGTAGTGAAGGAAGCTTAGAAACTCATTACAAAAGACACTAGAAATATAGAGGTTTTTGTGGGAAAATGAGATGATTCTAGCCTTAGCCAAGGGCTCTAATTATACTACAAAATGCATTAAAAACGAGTAAAGAGGCTGTGCAAACAGCCATCATTAAGAATGGATTAAAGAGGCCGTGCAGACCGCCACAATTAAGGCCATAAAGGTGACGAAAACAACCGAAGTAAAGTCCTCTGACGCTAAACCACACCCGCGGCCAAGGGTGCCGCAGGGGCGGTTTAGGCCAAAACGTTCCAACTTCAACGTGGAAGCAGGGGTGGCTCGACATTCCCGCAGGGGCGGGTCTTTAAATGTTCTTTAAACGTCTGACTCTTCAACTTCGTGGCGTTTTTGATGATGATCCGCAGGCGCGGCTCAGAGTCACCGCAGGGGCGGTGACACGGGATCTTCGGCTTCACAGGACCGCGGGCAAGGGCGCAGGAAGGAGCGCTGGGGCGCTGGCTTCGCTTCTTCAGGCTGAGTCACCGCAGGGGCGGCCATAGGCAGCCGCAGGGGCCGTGACAAGTCTTTTCTTGGGCGCGGGCGAATGCACTGGCTGCGGCACTCGGCGTGGGTCTTCAGGGTAGTCACCGCAGGGGCGGCCAGAGGCGGCCGCAGGGGTGGTGACAGGCTTCTTCGGGCGCAGGTGAATGCGCTGACTACGGCACTGGACATGGGTGTCACCGCATGGGCGGTGACACTACTCCGCGGGGGCGGTGTGGCACTAGAAACTTGTCTCCATCACTTTACTTCAACTCCTAAGTGTTGCTCATACCTTCTTTTGCTTCATTTAGACTCTTTCATCCGAATCAAAGTATTAGCAGCACAATATGACTCAAAAACATAAAAAGGACTCTAAAAACTACCTAAATTGATAGTGATTCCATCACCTATCTAACTCCCCCATACTTAGACTCTTTACTCGTCCCGAGTAAACAACACATCAAACAAATCATCACACAAGCCTCAGGAAATATGGTCTTGTAGAAAAGATGAGGAACAAAAGAGAAAAAATTACCAAAGAAAGTGAGAAAAGAGAGAACGAAGAAAAGAGAAGAAAATGTGAGAAACTACCATCCTTATTGCTCCAAGAGTGACCTACCCGGACATCCTCCTTATGACTCCCCTTCTTATGTCGCCAACGCCGGAAGGAGAACCTACACTCGGTATCGCTCATTTTGCCAAGGGCTCTAATTATAGTACAAAATGTATTAAAAAGGAGTAAAGAGGTTGTGCAAACAGCCACCATTAAGAATGGATTAAAGAGGTTGTGCAAACAGCCACAATTAAGGCCATAAAGGTGACGAAAACAACCGAAGTAAAGTCCTCTGACGCTAAACCGCACCCACGGCCAAGGGTGCCGCAGGGGCGGTTTAGGCCAAAACGTTCCAACTTCAGTGTGGCCGCAGGGGCGGCTCGACATTCCCGCAGGGGCGGGTCTTTAAATGTTCTTTGAACGTCAACTTCGTGGCGTTTCTGATGACGATCCGCAGGCGCGGCACAGAGTCACCGCAGGGGCGGTGACACTAGATATTCGGCTTCACAGGACCGCGGGCAAGGGCGCAGGAAGAAGCGCTAGGGCGCTGGCTTCGCTTCTTCAGGCTGAGTCACCGCAGGGGCGGCCATAGGCAGCCGGAGGGGCGGTGACAAGTCTTTTCTTGGGCGCGGGCGAAAGCACTGGCTGCGGCACTCGGCGTGGGTCTTCAGGGTTGTCACCGCATGGGCGGCCGCAGGGGCGGTGACAGGCTTCTTCGGGCGCAGGTGAATGCGCTGACTGCGGCACTGGACATGGGTGTCACCGCATGGGCGGTGACACTACTCCGCGGGGGCGGTGTGGCACCAGAAACTTGTCTCCGTCGCTTTACTTCAACTCCTAAGTGTTGCTCATACCTTCTTTTGCTTCATTTAGACTCTTTCATCTGGATCAAAGTATTAGCAGCACAATATGACTCAAAAACATAAAAAGGACTCTAAAAACTACCTAAATTGATAGTGATTCCATCACCTATCAGCTACGCATTCTTTTATTTTTGTTGCATGTGTTGAGTGTCTGAGTCTAGATACGACTGAGGGGATACCCTTTAGTATAGGGTTACCCAATGGTAGCAAGGTCAGAGGTACCCGTGAGATTAATGACTGTCCCATTTCTTTAGGGACCCGTGTATTACTTGTCGACTTCTTTGTCATGCCGTTAGAGCATGAAAAAGTCATTCTAGGTATGGACTGGATGGAGAGACACCAGGCAGTGTTAGATGTAGGTAGGAGGACTGTAACCCTCTCTACCGAGTTAGGACAGAAAGAGGTTTTCAGAGATTGGGACCTTGGAAATCAGGCATGGTTATCAATGCGATATGTGGAGCGAGATTGATTGCACAGGTTTGTGAGGCCTTCTGGTGTTATACCGTGAAGGAGGGGAAGAGTCCAGCTTTAGAGGATATCCCAGTGGTCTGTGAGTTTTCAAATGTATTCGTTGAGCCGTCCAGTTTGCCGCCTCAAAGGAGTATGGATTTTAGCATTGATTTAGAGCCTGATAGGAGACTGATCCCGAAGGCCCATACCGGATGGCGCCTATCGAGATGCTGGAGTTGAAGAAGCAACTCGAGGAGTTGGTTGAGAAGGATTTCATTTGCCCTAGCGTATCCCCATGGGGAGCACCTGTCCTCTTCGTGCGGAAGAAGGATGGATCGTTGAGATTGTGTATTGATTACATAGAGCTGAAGAAGGTGACCATCAAGAACAAGTATCCATTGCCTCGTATTGTTGACTTGTTAGATCAGCTTCAGGGAGCGACAATATTCTCCAAGATTGACCTGCGTTCAGGGTATCACCAGCTAAGGGTGAGAGAGCAGGATGTGTACATGATAGCAGTCCGGATCAGATATGGACACTACGAGTTTGTAGTGATGTCATTTGGGCTTACGAATGCCCCAGCCGTCTTCATGGAGTTAATGAACAACATATTCATCGACTTCCTGGATTAGTTTGTGGTGGTCTTCATAGATGACATCTTGGTGTACTCTCGTAGTAGAGAGGAGCATGCAGGGCAGCTGAGGATTGTGTTACAGGTTTTACGAGATAGAGAACTTTATGTTAAGTTCTCTAAGTGCGAGTTCTGGATGCCAGAGGTAGCATTTCTCGGTCATGTTGTTTCAATTGAAGGGATCAAGGTGGATCCGGCAAAGATCGAGGCAGTAGCAGCTTGGACTACACCGACGAACGTCAAGGAAGTACGTAGCTTCTTTGGCCTATCCGGTTATTACCGACGCGTTGTGGAGGGATTTTTTGTGATTGCCCGTCCACTGACGAATTTGTTGAGGAAGACTACCAAATTTGTATGGTCTGATCAGTGTATGTAGAGTTTTGAGGAGTTGAAGAGACG